>OU612044.1:68030685-68048185 GCA_914767935.1 Coremacera marginata | reverse complement strand
TATATATATATATATATATATTGCTGTCAGAAGGAAGAGTGGGCATCTAGCATGAAAATCAAAATTCATTTTATTGTATTTTCCATCCTCTTTAAGATTGTAAAATAAAAATCCCGAACTTTTGGCCCCAAACCTAAATATTTTTACCTAAATTGTCGTATCTACACAAAATTTAGGTATAATTCCATCATAAAACGCAGTATCTACATAAAAAGTGTAAAAAATGCCGTATCTGCATGTAGATGCCGCACTTTGCCTTGGTTTTTTTCTTTTTTATATACACAAAATTTTTTTTCAGTCATAAAAAATAGAATTTGAGTCATTTGAATTTTTATTTATTAAGTGTTATATATTTTAATTATATCTTCGCTTTAACCCTAAACATATATATTCTTTATATCGGTAAGATGGTTGTGATGATATTTTAATTTAAAATAAGCAATTACTTTTTTTATAGATGCGAAATATTAAGTAGATACGGCTTTTTTCAATGTTTATAATTTAATGAAGTCGGAGAACAAAGCACGTTACTTGGCGAAAAAAATCGGTAAGTACAGTGTTTTATGACTCAGTTTTTGTAATATATGTTAATTCTTTAAAATAACCTTATCATTTATATTGTTCCGGGCTTCTCTTTCCTGGCGAGTAACATTTTTATAATTATTTAATCCCTTTTTTATAAAATATCACCTTTTTATTGTGAGGCGTTTTGCTTGGATTTTTGAAAAATGTAGATGCCCCACTCTTCCTTATGACGGCAGTATATATATATATATATATATATATATATATATATAATTAATATAATATATATTAATATATAATATATATATTAATATATATATATATATATATATATATATATATATATATATATATTAAGCACTGAGTAATTAACCTTGAATGAATTGTATAATCACATTTTCACCGTGCTATATTATTTTAACCCTACTGTCCATAACCGGGTACCCGGGTACTTTTTTGAACTTTAAAGTGCTGCTGTTCCTTTATTATTGAAGATATCAACATGAAACTCCGGATCATGAGAGATTTCGGCTAAACTTAGAGTCTAGAAAAAAGTTTATCAAATTTGGTTAAATATATTAACTAAAAAATGAGTTTAATGTTTTTGCATACAGGGGTCCATGACCAGGGTACCGGGGTACCTTAGTGCAAATTACCTTATATTTCAAAGAAAAAACGTTTGTTTTATTTTTATTTTGTTTCAAAATGTTTATTGATGTGTAAAAAATGAACTGTAATGGTTTTTTAGTTAAATTATTTATATTTTATTCATTTTAACTTATTTCTAATATTTGATGTCTTATGTTGAGTCATTGTTGAAACATGGAAAACATTTTGATATTGTTTGAGTATGTTGATCGCAAACTGGTTTCTTGCAAACGTTGCAGACTTTTCTCGTCTTTCTTCTCCTGTTGTCTGGCAAAGAAGCGCACAAATAGCAGCATCCTGTTATTGGCTTCCTGCCATCAGTAGAAGCGGCCGTAGAAGTAGATGGTTGCTTAGTATAGGTTACTGTCTCCACTGGTCTTTCTAAAAAGCTCTCAATTGCTATTTTGGTGGAAAAGTGGCACGTTACTTGGCGATTGGCTACTCTTTCTTCTATTATTGGCGCACACAAATCTCCAGCAAGTTTACGCAAAAAGCGTTTTCTCCGTGTTGTTTGATATGGAACAGTTCTGTTATTATCATAAAATATAGTGTATGCCGCGAAAGCACTAACATCGAGCCTATTGTAGAAAATCGACAAAGGCCACCTTTTTGTGTGTCTCTGTGTGGTATACTGCCGAAGCGTCTGGTCCATAACATCCACGCCACCTTTCGTTTTGTTATAAAAATTTATGATTTCTGGTTTGCCGTTTTCTTCTACAATTGCATCATCATGCACAGTCGACAACAATATTACGGAATTTGTTTTCCTCTGTTTGTATGAAACCATAGTCACCTTCTCGTGGAAACCAAATTTGCTTGTCCCAACGGTCCAACTCTTATCGTCTTTGATTTCTGTTGGTATATAGGCTTTGTTTCGCCGCAGTGTTCCAACAATGCTAAGTTTGACGGATATTAGCTGCTTTGCCAGTGGCAGCGTCGTAAAAAATTATCCATGGTGATATTACGTCCGCCATTGTGGTATGGCGCAACCAAATCTCTGACTACTCTTTCGCCTACACCGATTTCGCGACCACTGTTTGCCACTTGTTTGCCAGTATATATTTGGCCATGAAGAGGATATGAATTTTTAGCATCGCATATCCACCATACCTTGATCCCGTATTTCGCAGGCTTCGATGGAATATACTGGGTAAATTTTGTTCTGCCGCGGTACGGATACAATTGTTCGTTGATTGTTAAATGTTTTGTAGGCACATAATATTTTGCGAGATTGGCGTTCAACATTATCCAAATATCTCGTATTGGAGCAGCTTTGCCTGTGCGCTGCCTCTTGTTTCTTGTTCTCGCGTCATCAAAACGTATAAAACGAATAAGATCCCAGAAGCGGTTTAATCCCATTGTTGCACGAAATAGAGGATGAGATAATTGCGTCCATAAATCCCTGGCATTTTCATCATTGGAATGATTTGCGCCTGCCATTATCAGCATTCTAATGAATGCGTATATTTCTGCCACTGTCGTATCCTTCCACTTCAATTGACGCTTTGTTGGGTTTGCTGCATTGTAGGCATCATAAGTTGAATTGGCTTTTTTGTTGGTATGACGCACGATTATATCGACCATTTCTATTGTAAAATAACTCTTGAAGCATTGCATACCAGTCATACTTTCCGTCATTCGTAATGGACCACTGCGAGTTCTTACGATGTCGTGACTCCTTATTTGTTGACAAACAGGTGGTGTTGGTTGCCATTGAGTACCATCACGTGCAATCATACTTTCTGTTGTGCTTGATGTTGGTGCATTTTCTCCAACCATATCAGTTTCGCTGTCACTTTCATCTTCAAATACATCTTGCTCAATTTGCATTGGCATGTCAATAGCGGCTAAAATTTCGTTGTCATTGTCTTCACTTTCTGAGTCTTGCACTTCTCCCGTAAATACCTCTCCTTCTTCCTCAATTGGCTCTAAAGCGTCGTCATCCACAGTCATATTATCAAGTACAGACTCAATATATCTGGTTCTGGCTTCTTCACTCAAACGCTTATATTGTCTTTCAGTTAAATATTCTATTTTGCGGTTCATTTTTCTTCAACTTCACTGTTCAACTGTTCAACTTATACTTATACGAAATCATTGAAATGTATTCTTTTTCTACCATAGCTGAACATTTGCTACCTAAAAACACAAACACAAAAACACAAAAAATACAAACACAACATTTTTTACCTAAAAACACAAACAGAAACATAAAACCAGTTTCTGTTTACTTTTGTGTGCCTTTTAGGTAGAAAATGCCCATAGAAACCAATTTTATCTTACAAACATAAAGTTTGTATAGTTGAGATGTAAAAACTAAGCGTTTCTTATAATCTGTGCATATATATATATTATTTTATTTGAATATAAACGAAAAAACTTCACTAGGGTACCCGGGTACCCTGGTTATGGACTCCCGTTCGTCCAGGTGGTTATGGACCGTAGGGTTAAGTTTTCTCATTTTTCTTAAATATTTGCATACTTAAGGCGTAGCATGTAATGCATATAATTGAACTTCGAAGTCTAGCAATACCATAAAGCCAATCGGCCATTGTAATGATTATCGATTGTACAGAAAAAAACGAAACAATAAACATATCATCTCTAATCTGAAAAAGCGATTCGAATATGTCAAATTAATGTTGACATTTATAAGTATGCCAAAAATTAACAAAAAACCAAAACTTCTAAATCGTTAACACTTATTGATAATATCAGTCATATGTGATGTAAGCTTCGTTTAATAACCTCTGTAAACAAGAATTTTATGCATTTAAAAAAAATACAGTGTTTTCAGGAAGAGAATACTAAAACATTCCAAAATGCACGTCTATGGCATATTCTTTTCACTTGTGTACCAAAAATACAAAAATACAAAAATCGGACACAGAAGTTATCGCTAGTGTCACTGTGAAGTCAGAACATTCGGTAAGTTTGGAGGACTTACGTGAACATAACAATTGCAACGAAATGCTGAGGACAGTGAGATAAGAACAAGGATTGTAGGAGCAACGCCGTCATACGTCACAGCGTATAGCCACCGAATATTTTGAGCAGCGCAAGCAGTGGGTCGGAAAATTCCTGACTACAGAAGTTTAAAAGAAACTAATTGTTTTATCGATATAAAATCAAAAAGAAAGAAATGTAAACACATGGGTTTTGGCAGAGCTCCGTCGCCCAGGTACTAAGCAAAATAAGATCAATCAATTTTGCAAAAAAAAAAAAAAACTATACAGACTCCTTAAGATTCATAACTGTCACAGAAATGTTGAATACATTACTGGATAAAGTTAGCAAATTAAAATATAATCCTTAGTTTTTATTTTTATTTTAGAGCGAAGTTTGCAAAATTCACAAAGTAAAGTAATGAAAAACTTAAGAAATTTAAATATCCTTTAAAATAACGCCAAGCTCCAAATAAAATTTTTAAACAGAATCTACATAAATACTTTTTTTAGGACAGGATAAAACTTATTATAAATAACCCACGAGAATTATCGCATCTGGTATAAACTACGCGCACTTTTGATTTATTTACAACCTCATTTATCAGAAGAGCGGTCCACAAGCAGGTTAGCCAGTCATTCAGTGGACACAACTAACAAACACACACAACAGTGCTTCTAGATGAAAAAAATTTAAAATTGTACGGTCCTTCCTAGTCACTGGGAACAGTAAAAATCCTGCTATGTTAAACACACAAAGTTCAACGTTTCAGTCACAAACCTACACTTTTCCGTTTTATCATCGACCGGATGTGCAATTTTATATGCACACAACTGCTTGTTTTTTTTTTGCATCATTTGATGTATCTTGTTGAAAGTCCTCTTTCAGGCCTAAAGTGTAAACAATTTATAGACTAGTTTAATACTTATTTAAAAGTGGCAGTGCAGAGGTTGAAGCCAGAGTAAATAAAAAATAAAACGTTTAAAACACCTTGACATCAGTTTAAAAATGCTTCAAAAGCACAAAAAACATAAAAGTTACAGTAATATAAAAATGACATCAAAATTCATATTTGAAAAGCTAGTATTAGGTCAAATCAGTTTCAATTTATTGTACCCTACGCATTCTGCATAAGAAGTATATTAATTGTGTCTCTTTGTTTTTAACGACCATTAAGCGGTGTGTCAGGTATAGAAGTTTATAAATTATTGTTCAGCATCAGCACTTTAGTCGATTTAGCGATCTCCGTCTGTCTGTCCGTCTGTCAGTGATCACGAATACAGACGTAATTTTTAAGCTCTCATAAGGAAATTCGATATGTAAGTTTCTTTTAAACAGATCAAGTTTTAAAATAAGCCAGATCGAATGAAAACCAAGCTTACCAAGCATACAAGGTTATTTTATGAAAACGGGTTAACCTGTTTCATGTCAAATGGCATACATTTTTTTACTGTTTTCAATCTATTGCTTTTTAGTGAGTCAATTTCTAAGAAGCACGCTTTCTAAAAAACATGTTCTATCGTAAAAGAATATCCATTTTGTAACTATGGCAGCTGAAAGCAGAAAAATGTGATATTAAAAAATTAATTTTGCAAACAATCGTTAATTTGAACAAGTAGCCACTTACGATAGAAGACTTCGTATCTGGTGGCATAATTGATTTTTCTAAAAGATAGGAATGATAATGTAAGAGAATTCATTATGGCCGATCTAAGATGGCGGCCATAACAACGCAAAAAATGATGATTTTTGCAACGTCAACCGATTTGGACCAAATTTGGTATATAAGGGTTTTCGGGGTCGCTGATCTTGAATTTGAACATTTTGAAAATTTGAAAAATTCAAGATGGCGGATCTAATATGGCAGATGATTTAAGCTAAATTTGTTAATTTAATCGATATATACTATATATTTATATATATATGTTTTGGGTAACCAATTACGAATACAATTTATAAGTTCCGAAATAGCGGGTTCGATATGTATGTGATTGTTTGCTTATGATTTTGGTATCATAATTCAAAAGTCTATTTTCATTATTATAAAGAAAATAAACTTTTGCATTAATTGCGGTTGAATCTGATATCGTCTGTCTGCCGTATCTAATTGATACGTGAATAAAATGACTTGAAATTTTGCACATCCGATTTGCACAATGCTGATATTAATATGATATTAATTTCATTTCAATAAGCCAAGTTTTAATAAGAAAAGGGTCGACATTTCTTCATTTTTATGTCGCTATAAATAATATGTGAATACGGCTTTATTTAGCCTCTATTATTTGCAGCCAACTTTATAACTAAAATGGAGAACATGCGCAATACGCAATCTGGTAATATATCATTATTGGATATTTCAGATCGTTCTCTTTGTGTTAATCTCGTGTTTTTACTTTTTCTATTTTATTAAAAAAAGTTATGGTGTAAGCTCTTTTTGTGCATGTATAACTTTATATTAGGTAGGTACTTGTGACACATTTATTCATTTTTAATTAATTAATTTTTCATTGCATTAAGTTACTTAAAATAATGCCTTTTATATGTTGTTTTTTTATGATATAAATGGAAAACTTAAATGCATTGTAAAGGGTGGTTAAATTTTAGGGACTGATTTTGAATGTGAACTAAGTGCCAAGTTTTTTTCTGCATTTCATTTGACATTTCTCAATTTCAGACTAACTCAATTTGAACCATGTAAAGATACACAATCGAGCAACGCGCTAAAGTTATTCAGGTTTATTATGAAAATGGGCGTTCAAATCAAAATGCATATCGTGCACTTCATGACTTTTTCGGTCAATTTAATCGTTCAAATGTGCGTACAATCGGAAAAATCGTGCAAAAATTTGAACAAACCGGGTCTGTAGGAGATGTGAAAACACCAGTGCATGCTCGTACAGCTTGTACTGCAGAAAATATTGCTGCTGTTCGCGATAGTGTGGCTGAAGAGCCGTCCACCTCAGCTCGTCGTCGTGCCCAACAATTGTACCTCTCACGCTCGTCGTTGATGAACAGTATGCATAAAGACTTGCATTTACACGCTTACAAGGTGCAATTGACTCAAGAACTAAAGCCTCTTGACCATTTCAAGCGTCGTCAATGGTCAGAATGGTGGCAAGGATGATCAATTTTCGTAGAAAATCATCTTCAGTGATGAGGCACATTTTCACCTCAGTGGATTTGTCAATAAGCAGAATTGCCGCATTTGGGCGAATGATAATCCAAGAGTGATTGTCGAAAAACCAATGCACCCACAAAGAGTAATTTATGGGCGGTTTATGTGCTGGCGGCATCATCGGGCCGTATTTTTTCCAAAATGATGCCGGTCAGGCAGTTACTGTGAATGGTGTTCGCTATCGTGAGATGATTACGAGTTTTTTATGGCCCGAATTGGACGATATGTGGTTTCAAGAAAACGGTGCCACTTGCCACACAGCTAACGAAACAATGGCTCTTTTGCGCGACAAATTTAATGGCCGTGTTATCTCACGTGGTGGCGATGTCAATTGGCCGCCAAGATCATGTGATTTGACACCGTTGGACTACTTTCTTTGGGGTTATTTGAAAGAAAAGGTGTACGTCGATAAGCTAGCAACAATTCACGAGCTAAAGGAAGAGGTAATTCGGCACATTAACGGCATAGAACCTCACTTATGCCTCAGCGTCATCAAAAATTTTGACCATCGGATGGAGATGTGCCGCCGAGGTCACGGTGGCCATTTGGCTGATATTTTGCTTCATGCGTAATTGAACCATACCAATATTATCATAATAAAAAGAAATGACAATAATTTCTTAAAAATTTGTGTTTTATTCAAAATCAACATCGGCCCTTAAAATTTAACCACCCTTTACTTAAATAAAGTGCTTCTTCTATTGTTTTATTGAAATAATTCGATCTTTATTCTTTATGCTTGTGACGTCACATACTCCAGATGTTCTTAAGCGTTTTTTATTCATGTAAGCCTACATTGTTTTCATAGTTTGCAAGTTAAAAGTAGTTTATTTTATGTTTATTTTGTTTCACATTAAATTTTTTCTAAAAAAGGCTTTATTAAAAATGCCGAAAAAATGTTATTAGTTTCATCCAGAAGTATGAATGTCTTTATTATCCAAAGATGAATGTCGCCTGTTTTGAGCTTTTCTTGACATATTGTGTAAAATATTAAAGGGTTCCCTGCAAATAGACCCTTATGAATTGTATACACCGTATAAGATTATCACCTGTCCAATTTTAACCAATTCCATGAAAATCCTTATAAACAATTCTAAATAATATGTAAATGTATGTAGGCATAGGAAATATAGATTTTGAAGTGACATTATTTACTTTGTAATTTAGTGATTTATTAATGTAATGTTACTCTGTTTTACGTGTATATACAAATACTCGTAGATAATAATAAATATAATAATATATGCAATAATAATATAATAATATATAATAAAAATATAAAAATAATACTAGTGATAACTCCTCGAGAGCTCTCTTTAGAGCGAGTTCGTGTCTTAAGTCTTTTTACCATTATTTTCAAATTCAAACGCTCATATGTATATGCTCAACGCTACCTCTTATCAAAAAATTTCTGCTTACCTACGGCTCAAGACCTTTTTAATGATAAATCAAGTGTTGCTGTAGCGTTTGTAAAATTGCTGGAATAAGGGGACCCCTACAGGAATAAATATATAGAATATGAAAAAATAATAAAAAAATAGATTGTGATTTCCTGGTTTTTCCAAAAACATAGAGAACCAAGACTTCCCAAATATAAAATTTATAGCTTTTCGTGAGAGAATGTGACGAGCCAGCGAGGAGTGAAACCCACATGTTCCGCGGTCAGCGAGAAGTGAAGCAAGATTAGTTCCTCAGCACAACTGACCGGAGCCGCTGTAAAGAACACAAGTGAATTGTGGGACTAAGTTATTTGTTTTTGTTTTGGTTATTTTTAGATTTTAATAGTATTTGTTTTTGTGGTTGGCATTGTTTTTGCACGGAAACTGGCAACAGCGCAGCCGAGCTTGGAAAATTGAAATTGCAATTTTTGCAAAAATTTACATTTTTTCAAATGTTTGCCACTTGCATGAGCCGATCGCGTGGTCGTGGGTTCGAATCCCACGCCAGACATACATTTTTTTTATTCTATATTATTTTTTAGAATTATTTATTTTTTATAAGCCGAAATTCCATACAAAAAAATTGTGCTTCATTCAGTTCTTGAAACATAATATTTTTAATAAGCTTTTATATCCTAACATTCAATAAACTAACATAACATTCTAACATATAAATCAGGTTTAAAAAAAGTAAAATTGTACCTCACTTCCAAACGTATATAGGTGATTCGATGTCAACTTTGCACATCGATAGCACTTAAAAAAATAAAAGTATATGGATATATCTTTTTCTAATTTTTTAAAAAAAATCAAAATTTGTTTTACAAAAAAATGTTGAGAATTTATTTAAAAGACCAAGAATTGATCTTCTTTGTGGTCTACAGTTTTACCAACACTCTTATGAAAAATTTTATCTGTTTTGGCAACTAGAAATTTCATTTATATTTCTCAAGGCCAGCGCCAATAATTTTTGGCGTTTTGAAAATATTGTTATAATCAATGTTAACTTTTTTAAGCATTATGTCTAAATAATTAATTATAATACTTAATTTTATTTAGAAATCAAATTTTTTTATTTGTTTAACGTGTTCTTAGAGTTTCTAGAATATACATACATGTTTTTAAATCGATACCTGGTATTGCAAATTAAATAATAGTAAGTGTTATCAGGCGATAATTTTAGAAATATATGCAAAATTTCGAAAACAAAAACTTTAAACGCGATTTCCTCGAAACTAGTTTTTTCGAAACGGTTCGATAGATAACTCAAAATCTATTGGTTAAATTTCAATAAATCTTATTGGATTTTGTTTGTAATTTTGTCCTTTAAGCCTCTTCCCTAAATTTAAGTACCTACCATTTTTTGTTTTTTTTTATAGAGATAAAAAGCGGAAAGGCCATATCCATCGAACCTCTTTGGATGTATTTTTTTATGTCATTTTCAGCGCCCTCTGTATAAAAGCGAGAACATTATTTAAAAAAAAAAATATTTATAAAGTACTTTTAATGTACAAAAAGCTATATAATATATTTGAAAAAAATAATAACTTCTTGTATTTAAAAAAATTTTTTGAAAAAAGCTGTTTTTTTTTTTTGTTGTTACGCGTTTATATACCTTAAACGAATTTTTCAAAAAATTCTTAAATTATTAATTAAAAATTAAATTTTGAGCACTTCTTATGGTATTTTATAATTTTTAACATAGTAATATGCTTTCAACAGCTTTAGGAACAACGGTTTTGAAGATGTGGTTTTTTTACCAAATGAAAATTAAATGTAATGGTTTCATGTCCAAATGAAATGCTAGATATAACATGTTTAATTTTTCCAGTTATTCCAATACTCGAAAAAAAAATTAAAAAAAAAATGCAAATGTTTTTATTTTTTAGAGTACCATCTACGTGCAAAATTTAAAAAAAATCGCGACTGTCAATATCAGTTTTTGGACGAAAGCGTCCGATTTTACATGGAATCACCAATATATTAGCGTAGATACTTACATGGAAAGAAAAAATGTTTTTTTTTTTACTAAAAAATTATACTTATTAGAAAATAATGATTAATAATGAAATTACAATTAGTTATGCAGTAGATATCATTGTTTTCGAATACTCGTCGAAACCTCGCTGGCTCGTCACCTTCTCTCACGAAAAGCTATAAATTTTATATTTGGGAAGTCTTGGTTCTCTATGTTTTTGGGTTTTTCTATGCGCGTCCATTTGTTATTTTTTTTTTACATAAAGCTTTCAGGAAGCTTTCAAAATGCTTTCATCTAAGATCATATAATATAAAGATGCGCCACCGCCATACAATCGAGTGCCCCAGTAAAATCTGAATGTGGATTTATCATAAATCAACTTTAAAGCTTTCAGAGAGTCACGAAAGCTTCAAAGCTTTCAGAAGCAAACGATTTAAAGCTTTTGAGAGATAAGTAAGCGATAATGTGAGCATAATATTGAAAAGCAAAAGAGTGCATATGTTAAGTTTAGATGCAAGAAACATCTCATAAAACGTTTTAGTTGCAATAAAAACGTAGCTGAATTTCCTTGCGTTTTACTTAAAAAATGTAGGCATTTTTTGGTAAAAGCCACCCAACAAACATTACATTATCTCTTCTTCTTGTAATATAATTTCAAGAAAATAATCTTTTAAAGCGTGTATAATAAAATCTCGGTAATTCTTGCGTGTTTATGACGTTTTAACTTGCCATATTTCTATTGTATTTATAAAAAAGGCAGGGTACCATGCAATTTGATGCAACAAAAAACATTTTTTTAATATATACAGAAAAAGGTGTTTGAGTCAGTCCAAATCACCTCATTCAACACTGGTTGCTCGACCACTATACAAAAAGTTGATATTTTTATTAAAAGTTGTCCAATGTATTGAAAACTTAGAATTGTATTTGTATTTTGTATTTATTTCATAAACTATGTTGACATTTAAGATTAATCTTTTACATGCCGCATGAATGAATAAATGGAGGTAATAACAACTAACATTGTTCTAATAAAATATTAAATAAGTAATAATTAGGAATTACATTGCAAATCAGAAAAGTACAACGATATGGCAATTGTAAAATTAACATTAAAAAATTAACTTTAAAATTAATGGAGTACATAACACTAACATTGTTCAAATGAAATATTAAATAAGTAAATGAAAGAAAAGCAATCAGCCAATTAAATAAATAAGTAAGTATTACATTGCAAATCCGAAAATTATTACGAGATGAAAATTGTAAAAGAACATTAAAAATTAACTGAAAAATTAAATGAATATAGAATAGCAATAGAAGAGATTATTTGTAAGGTTTAAGAGAAAGCATAAATTCAGAAAAGATAGAAGGGAGTTAAGAGAAGTATTCGAAAATTAAATGCTTGAAGTACTTCATATCTGAGACACTTTTGAGATTATTAGGTAGTGAATTCCATAGTCTTATCGCACTAACGAAAAACAATCTGCTGGAGTTTTTAAAGTTGTGCGTCGGAATAACGAGGTTCGTGCTTCTGCTCGATCGACAGAATTGTAGCTTTTCAAAAAGGTAATTGGGACAACGCGAGTGTATGAGTCTATGCAAGAAAATGCAATTTCTTGCATCAAGGTGATTGGGTAGGCTTCAATCTAGTATTTTATTTGAAAAGGATGATATATGATCAAACTTCTTGAGACCATATACAGGGTTGCCCATATTCGAAGCGCCCATTTTATTAAATCGATTAAATCGACTGTAGTGCGGCTTGTGTGTGGTGTCGCGCCTGATACGCTTTCGGCGAACGATTGGCATGAAAAAATTGTTTATCATATCGCGATAACGTTCCTGATTGACAGTAACTCTGTGGCCATTATCATCTTCGAAAAAGAACGGCCGATCGCCTTGGTCGCTTTTTATTTGGCCTCTTTGGGTTACCAAGAGTATTACCAGTTGTAAATCTTTCATACAAACGATAAATTGTTTTCTTGGAAGGCGCACTTTTCACTTTATTTATTTTTTTTAAACCACGTTGAGTTTTCACTATTGACTTGTTTTGTTGAATGTTAATTTCAACAATTTTAGAGCGTTCGCGTGGCTTGTACTGTTCTATTGTAAACATTTGCTTGGAATGACGCTTCAAACGCGGTATGTCATTAGTCGATTTGGCATCACTGCGGAAAGTTACAGTGTTGCCAGATGGGCGCTTCGAATATTGACAACCCTGTATACAGGGTTGACATACCGCGTTTGAAGCGTCATTCCAAGCAAATGTTTATAATGGAACAGTACACGCCACGCGAACGCTCTAAAATTGTTGAAAATTACATTCAACAAAACAAGTCAATAGTGAAAACTCAACGTGCTTTCAAAAAAATAAATAAAGTGAAAAGTGCGCCTTCCAAGAAAACAATTTATCGTTTGTATGAAACTGAAAATCCACAAGAGATTCAAGAGGTACCTCTTCACGATGCAAAAGTCACTGTTTGGTGCGGCGTTTGTGCTAAAATGCTCATTGGGCCGTTCTTTTTCGAAGATGATAATGGCCACAGAGTAACTGTCAATCAGGAGCGTTATCGCGATATGATAAACAATTTTTTCATGCCAATCGTTCGTCGAAAGCGTATCAGGCACTACTGGTTTCAACAAGACGGCGCGCCACCACACACAAGCCGCACTACAATCGATTTTTTGAAGCAATTGTTCCCTGGCCGTTTGATGTCAAAAAATGGTGATTTCGATTGGCCGCCAAGATCACCAGATTTAACGCCTCCAGACTTATTTTTGTGGGGTTATTTGAAATCAAAGGCTTACGTCAACAAGCCAAAGACTCTAGAAGAGCTGAAAACCAACATCCGTCAAGAAATAACCGCCATTCCCATCGAAATGTTGAAGAAAACCATGGAAAATGCTGCAAAACGGGCACAATATGTCGTAGAGACCAATGGCGACCATTTACGAGATATCATATTCAAGAAATGACGTAAGCAAATCTACTTGAACCCAATTAAATGATATTTATGACGAACAGACAAAAAATTTTGGTTTCTTTGATTTATTTAAAAATAAAATGGGCGCTTCGAATATGGGCAGCCCTGTATATCGTACTGCGCTATTGAAAGCGACTAGAAGTTTGTGTAGGGATCTCGAGTTGAGTTTGCTAAATACTTCCAAATATGTTATAACCGAATATGTTATAACTGGTAATAACAACTGCAAGACGAGTTTCTTTTTAGTATCGACCGGCACAAATGCTGCAGTCATTCGAAGATTTCGTAAGACATAATATATTTTGCTCACGCATGAATTAATGTGATCTTCGCAGGACAGGGTCGAGTTGATCCGATAACCAAGACTAGTGGCCTTGCTGACAAATTTTAACTCAATGTTATTAAGAAAAATTGGTGGAACATCAATATTTCTATAAGAAGTCTAAGAAATCGGAAGAACAAAAGATTTAAGAGGGTTCAACTGAAGCATGTTTGCTCTGGCCCATTCAGCTACCATATATAGATCTTCATTTAATTTTTCACATAGCTCTTCAACAAGTCCGTTGGGTCTTGACATATACAGTTGCAGATCATCAGCATAGGCATGCATGGTAACATGACTGCATTTACTGAAAATATCATTAACAAACATAGTGAACAGGAGAGGGCCAAGAACTGATCTTTGTGGAACTCCACTCGAGGTTTTTTACATAACGATTAATTGTTCCTAACTTTGACTCTTTGAGATCTACCACCTAAATAGCTTTCCAAAAATGACATGCTGTATCCGAAAATCCAAAGTATATCTTAAGCTTTCTGAGCAAAATAGCATGATTCACAGTATCGAATGCCTTTGAGAAATCTAACAGACATAGCAAGCTTAGTTGGCCCTTATCATACGGCAGTCTTAAGCCATCCAGAACTTTTACCATTGCAGTTGAACAGCTATGACCATGAAGAAAACCGGACTGAAAGTGTGACATAAGACCGAATGTGCTTAAGTGGCGGGAAATCTGTTCAGCCATTAGAGACTCGCAAATCTAAGAGATTGAGGATAGTATGCTTATTGGTCGAAAATCAGCTAGTTCACAAGCATTGAATTTTTTTGCTATAGGTATAATTGTTGCCACTTTCCAAATCTCAGGATAAGTTGAAGTTGTGAAGCAGTGATTTATGATGTGAGTAAGTGGGCTGAGTATATATGGCAGTATACATTTAAGGAATTTTATAGAAATACCATCTGCCCCGGTAGCATTCGATTTGATTTTTTTAATGCAACGAGCAACGTCAAATTCACTAACTGCATCAAATTGAAATTCATTTAGAATATTTCGAACAGATATATCATCATATTCAGAGATGGATGAAGAGCATTTATAGTACTAGCAACAAAAAAATCATTTAGTAGATTGGGATCAATACGGCATTTTTCAAATTCTGTTTTATAAACACATAAGCTCCTAATATTTGACCAAAGCTGCTTCGGTGGTAATTATGGATTTAACTTGGACATAAAGAATTTCTATTTAGATAACCGAACAGCGATCGTAGCTTCATTTCTCATTTTTTTATGTTGTTCCCAGTTCAAAGCAGTCGGATTCCGCTTCCACTTACTATAAGCTCTATTGCGCCTTTTTAAGGCTAGTTTTACATAATACGTAAACCAGGGACAAGTGTTATTATTCACACGACGGCTCCGCAAAAGCACATGTGCATCAAATAAATTATTTATATTATTAATGAAATAAGCAAGTTTTTCGTCAACTGAGTTAAGAAACCAACAGTCAGACCAATTTATTTGATACAAGTCACTTATCAAGGAAGGGTAATCAATTGCTTTATAATCGCGATACTGAATTACAGCCTCGGATGGCGCTGGACTAAGGTTTATGTTAAAGGCACAGAAAATAAGATCATGATCTGACAAAAATGAAATTTGGTCAAAAAGCAAAACGTTCGATGGATCAGACACAACAAAAATGTCCAATAAACTTAGGCAGGCATTATTTGCGAATCGTGTGGGCATTCCAGTGTTTACTATATTGAGACTTACTTCAGAGAGACTATCTGAGAACTTCGTAACAAGGTTATCATTGGATAAAATGCTAATGTTGAAATCTCCACACAAAACAAAGTGTTCGTAGTCTATAATGCTGCTAGAGATTTTTGTAAACAATGGATCGGGACTACAATTTCGATAAGGATTGTACACACATGAAAGAAATATTTTAGTTTTGTTGTCGGATATTTCAACATTCAGAAATTCTACCTTTGAATCTGAGGACTTATCTAGAACTTTGACCGTTAAATTTTCCTTGTAAAAAATTGCTACACCACCACCTCTACTATCTAGTCTATCATTCCGCAGTAGATTATAACTTTTGATATTGTATAAGGCGTCATTAACGTCCGCATGAAACCAAGTTTCCGAAACACAAATTACATCTACACTTGAACCTTCAAATGCATGTTTTACACAATCTATTTTAACGCCACTAAGACTTCTTGCATTGAAATGCACAACTTTCAAGCCAGCGCGTTGCTTGCATAACACTTCAATCATAACTTTATGATTTTCGCGAGCGTTACGATGATAACTAATTTCACTCGACATAAGGAAATTTTCCTATATATATAGTACTAAAAGCATTTAGAAGAATAGAACTTAGAAGAAGAGAAAGTAAAGCATAGGTTGAGAAGATAAAAAAATGAATAATACAAATATTTAAATCATATAAATAGAGAACAGCCCTACTAAACATTTCCATCATCAGCAACTGCATCGCATACGATATTCCGAAGCTCGTTTTCATCTTGGATTTTAACAGCATCTGCGCCTTTATACAATCTAATAAAGACAGAACCCCCCGGTGTGTGAAAGCGTTAAAGACTTTTGCTTTCCGCTTGTAAGAGATAGCTGCTTGTAAGTTTTCTCGTCTCAGCTGTAAGGCTTTCGTGTATAAAGACATTGTCGTCCACTTCAAGCCCAGCGTCTCTCAGGTTAACCGCCTTCTTAGCGCGCCTGCGATAGTCGCCAAAGGCTTTCAGTACCCGGTTGCGATCAAACGGGGTGTAAAAATTGAAAAATTGATTACTACTGAGTTTGAAGAGTTTGTTTTGGACTTGACGCGGAAAATATCTTTTATTTGCGGCGCCTGAAAATCTATTGATCGGCAGATAAGGTTAAATATACCTTTTAGATTTTCCCCACTTTCAAATTTTAATCCAAACAAAACAGCATCCGAATTATAATCAATGCTGTTGTTGTTAGTGTTAACGCTAATGCTGTTGTTGTTGTTGTCTGAGACTTTTTTGCAAGGTCGTCGCAGAGAGAGGTGAGAGCACTTACTTGATTTTCCAAGTTAAGTATTTTTCTGTCATACTTAAAAAATTTATTATTTAATTGTTGTTGAATAGCAGAGCCTTCGTTGTCTAACTTGCTGAACTTGCTAGCAATATCGGTGGAGAGGCTATTATATAAAGAGTCTATGTGCTGACGAAGCTGATTTCTAGATCTTTATTTGCTTCTTTTGCATTAACACTAAGCCGCTTTTCCAACGCCGCAAGTTGAGTGCAAAACGAAGCTGAGTTGGCGTCTTTGGTACTACCCTGCCTTGGTGTCCCTTCACTCTTATTTACAGCACGGGTAGCAAGTTGCTCACGTTGTTGCCGTGTCAGCATGGGAGAGGGCGTCATCGAAAAAAGAACGCAGCAGAGATAGCAAGCACACGAAAGATGAATAGCTGAATTTAACGAGAAATTAAGAGAAAGAGTAGTTGCATAGATGTGGGCAGCAGAG